>CM024963.1:20951060-20996060 GCA_014282245.1 Rhododendron simsii | reverse complement strand
CCCAAGCAAAGTGGCATTTCAAATGGAAAACTCCTTTGAATCCCAAAAAAAAAAAAAAGTTCACGAAGATGAATAAAGGAGAAAGTCGGACATCTGTGTGCCTCCTCCATGACACAAATGATCACACTCATCACGCCATCTGTCGTACCCACCGGCCACCTCTCTCTCTCTCTCTCTCTCTCACACACACGCACAAATCGGCCATAGCCATCACCATCCCCATACCCATCTTCTTCGACGAACTTATCACCACACAAATCGGCGTCTACCCACGTCCTAATAAACTCCATCACCACAATTGAAACATACTAGATGGAAGTAGTGCTCATTGCCCACTTACAAAAGTCAACTCAGGAGTACAATCAGTTTCATGATTAATGTAGGAATTGGAAAAGAAGCACCAATTGCATCAAAATCGTGTACAAGGCCGCCCACTGGTATTTCCATATTGAACAAAATGATGGTCAGTGGGTAGGGGGCACCATCTTAATTATTGGAGTCTGGAGAGGTAGGCCGGAAAACAGGGATGGAGGGAAAGGGGGCACGTGCCCCCCACTCAAAACTAAAATAGTTTTGTTATATTTTCTCATATTTTATATAATTATGAAATTAAGTGTGCTATTACATATAAACAAGTGCATATATCTTGAAAATATACATATAAAACTAGTTTTATGTTTCAATTTCGTCATATGGTGCATTTATACGCGTTGATTTTTAAACTATTTGTCTACTTGGATCGATTCTTTCTTAATTGTATTTATTTTTAACCATCTAATAGCAATATTTTAAAATAATATCATCAATAAAACTATATCAATCATTTTAAAACTTGTCGATGTTCATGTAAAACATGGATCCGGGGGCTCTGCTGCCCAGAGGGGGGCAGCAGCCCCAACCCACACCCAAATCAGGGACAAAACGTTGCCGTTTTGGGGGAAAAAAAATTCCTTCCCGCCTGTTTGCAATCCTTATGAAACAGAAATGTGCTTATGAAAGTTTTAAAGACAAAATTTGATTATATCTCTTTAGAATAATATGATCAAAATAATAAGATCTTCACATTTGTTCAAACAGATTAAAAATTGGAGCACTTAATTTTTTAACCATATTTTTTAATATATAAATGGTCTAAAAAAATTAAGTGCTCAAATTTTTATTCCGTTAAAATCGGTGCAAGGATCTTGTTATTCTGATTATATTATTCTAAAGGGTCGTAATTAATTTTTTTATCTTTAGGGCTCTCATATTAAATATGTGCTATTTATTTAGGATCATGTGAAATAGAAGTGTGATTATGAGAGTCTTATAGATAAAAATTAATTATGACCCTTTAGAATAATATGATCAGAATAATAAAATCTTTGCACCGATTTAAACGGAGTAAAAATTTGAGCACTTAATTTTTTTAGACCTTTTATATATTAAAAAATATGATTAAAAAATTAAGTGTTCCAATTTTTAACCCGTTTAAACAGGTGTGAAGATCTTATTATTTTGATCATATTATTCTAAAGAGACATAATCAAAATTTGTCTTTAAAACTCTCATAATCACGTTTTTGCTTCATAGGATTGCAAACAGTTGACAAAGAATTTTTTCCACCAAAACGGCAACGTTTTGTCCCTGACTTGGGTGTGGGTTTTGTCCCTGATTTGGGTGTGGGTTGGGGTTGCTGCCCCCTCTGGGCAGCAGAGCCCCCGGATCCGTAAAACATACTCTCAAATTTTGTCTGAGATTTTGGGCTTATTTTTACATAATTTAAGTGAAAGTAAATTTTGTAAAACATACTCTCAAAACTTGTCGATATTGCATGTATTGATTATGAAACGATCTTATTGTGGTTAATTAGAAAAATAAATTTTCGTCACTATAATTAACAAGGTGCCCCCAGTAAACGACATTTCTAAATCCGTCCCTGCCGGAAAACCCCTAGGCACAGAAACAACAAATTTTTTGTGCCGAGAGATTTTCAAGACAAAGAAGATTGGACCCCGTTATTGAAGCTCTCTTGTACAGTACTTGTGAACTTCACATAAAGACTTATTGGTTAAAGTCTATTGCATCGTGAAAAAATTAATGGACTGCTCGAAATATATGAGCCAGCATAATACAATCGCCCTGATTCAATTTTACTTTCAAAACTGATAACCAAAAAATGAAAAGTATTATTGTCTCTAATTCCCCAAAACATTTTTCTTTCTAGAAGCTCGATATCGATCTCTAAATCACAAGAGTTTAGTCAAGATGCATGAGAAAACAATTAAAATGCTTGTCTTTCAAGAAGTCGAAAGTCCGAATCCCGCAAAAGCAAAACTGTCTAAGAATTGGGATCACTAGAGACTAATTCAATCATTAATTTCAGAAGTCCGAAATTAGTCGGAGTGAACACATCAAAACTTAACATCTCTACATCGAAATAAAGATGAAAAAAGTGCTTAGATGCCTCACTTACTGGACCCACATGAAATCTCATATTAACTCTCTCTCTCTCTCTCTCTCTCTCTCTCTCTCTCTCTCTCAAACTAACCCAATTTTGTCTTCATGTATTAGAGCTTCATAATCAACCTTTTGTGCTCAATCTTTGTTGACGTATTGCACCACTTTAAAATCAAGAACCAATAAATGCATAATCTTATCCATTTCCATAAAAAAATCACTATTTCCTGTCAACAAAGAAAAAACGTGCTTTAATTTCCTTGGGACCTCCATTTCCAATCAATAATAAGTCCCAATGATGCATTACACGTTTTAACTCTATATAATACTAATAATATATATACAGTATATTCTCAATGAGATTAAAATATTCATTATGCATACGTCCGTATCCAGCCTAACGATTTTTATAATCTCACCCTAGATTGCATTGGCATATATGGCTAGATTTAGACCTGTTCCACTAAGGTTCTTATTTTTTAAGTACTCTTTATTTTTCGTTTTATAAGATACGTCATTCTCTCATAATACATCACCTTTAATTCAAAAAATAAAAATTTTCTAAAAAATAAGTATTTATATTCCGCAATGGAACTGGACAGGGTTATCTCAGTGAAATCCCAAGGATTGGTAGGTGGTCAATGGGATTTAAGATTTTGGTTCTTTCTAGGATATGCAAAATCTTGTACGAGTTATGAATTCTTGTAGGGTCAATTTGTGTGAGGCTTCACTTCGAGGCTTTTAATGCCCCCTCCCCCGGGTGCTAGTGAACAATAGGATTGTGCCCCTAGAGATCTTTCATGATGCGTGTAAGTTGTTTCATGAGTTAGCTCATTCATAAAAGTATGTTTGCTCTAGGGTTTTTCCTGTTAAATTCTAAATTCCATACATGCAATCGATTCGGGTGCAGTCAATTTCATACGAGGACTTTGGCCCGGCTTTCGTCGGACCTCTCGATGGCTCATCGAGATTGGTTTTCTAAAAATAGCCGAGATAAGCGTAAACCATAGTCAGCTCCAATTAAATATTTGTTTCGAATTGAATATACTAATAGTCTGATAACATCTATAGTATGATTTGTGCTGCAATTTGGTGGGTCTGGAGCTTTGGAGATCAGGTACGGATCGAATGGGACAACCACAATCATGCCTGACGTGCGAGGCGCCGCCTTATACCCCAAAACGAAGTAGTATATAGTATATGATATACGGTGTTTTTATGCACATATGAGCATATGCAGCAGCCGGCGGCTAATCCCCACAGTCTTTTTCTTCCCACAAAAATAGTGGACTAGATAAAACCAGTGTAACAACCCTTCAATCAGTTGGGGAATATACTCGTTTTAGAATTTCGGACTTAAGCAACGGATAACCCCATCGGGAGGGAATATTGATCTGTCATCGCGTTGCGGACATCTGTCATCACTCACCGAAGCAAAAGTTAAATAGGAATCATCTCTCCCAACTATCTAGTCCCAAGAACTCAAGTATCAAACTCATTGCCGGCGGGAGAAGAGCAACCTTATAGTGTTTTTTTTTTTTTTTTTTTCTCCGATCCTTGAAAGGGACGTTGTGCTTTCTAATTTTGGATCCATATTTGAACGTAGTGATTCTCTCACATGATCATGTGACGGATCTCTCCCAACGCGATGTCAAAACTGCAAATGGTGCACCTATAAAGGGAGACTATTTCATGAGAATTCTCTACATGAGAGACTTGGAAAGGAGATTGAAGTTGAACCTTGCCATTAGTTTATTTGTGAACTCTTCTTGTGAGCGTATTTCATTCTGTTTTTTCAACTTGTTGAGAACAACCCTGCCAAAAATAAAATTTGTATTATATTTAATGGACACTGATTAATATAATTTTAGAGTGCGTTTATCTTGAAAAAGGATCAGCAGAGACTGAATGTAAATTTAAAATTTTCATTAGAAATGTGTTGTAATTAAGTGTTAATTGATTTCCGTCCAACATGATTTTTTTGCATGCTCGATGTGTAAGGTTAAATCAAAATATGAACTGGTTCGATCATTCAAGTGGGTTCAAGAAAGACAGCTCATAAATGGGCCCAACAACATGATCCAATCCAAAGGTGGGGTTGGAGAGGAGCTCGACCTTCACAATTTTTATTAATTTTGCTATGACCACAAATACATTCAACTGAAGAAAGAGGAGATGTTGTAGTGCGGCAGCCGAATTATACCGTGTAGTGCGATCGATCTGACTGTCCATCTCAAAATGGATGGCTCAGATTTCATCTGAGCTCTTACAAATCCAAGTCGTCTATTGTTTGAATTAAAATCCTAGCCATCAATTGGATGGTCAGATCAACCGCACAACACATGTAGTGCGGGGTGCACTACAGCTCCCCCGGATCCCATGTTTCAACACTCATAAATCTCGAATTTTTGTTTGCTACAAACACTTCCATTACCATTCACCACCCATAAATAACAAAAAACAAATGAAAAAAAAAATTTTAACCTCGTATTTCAAAATGACATACACATAATAAGAGACTAATCAAATAGACCTAGTATTTCCCTTATCCTCAGAACTTGATCACAACACCCCAAAATTTATTTTTTATATTTGGCCGCCAAATTCCATAGACCCACCATCCCTCTCCCTCAAAATAAACAACTTTTTCCTATTATTTTCAAACAAAAAAAAATCCCGAAAAAGCCGCTCCTGCCTCCACGTGGATAGGTGACGTCACACAGAACCCCTACTCAAAAAGACTTCTTTTTGAACCACACTTGTATCCCATTGGTCTTCTTCTCCAATTTTTTTCCTCTCTCCACTCCGGGTCCCCCTGAGTAGGGTAATACATAATTTCTTATTTAAATTCAAATTGGGTAATTCATAGCTATATATATTGCCTACCTAGAAAAATCAGGATCAGAAACTGACTAGGGTTTTTTCTGTATTTTTTCCCTTTCACTCAATGAAGTAAAGTAGTGTAACTAGTATATAGTATAGCAGAGCCTATCGCAGTCGCCATGGCAGATGAGCTTCAGAGCGATATTTTTTCTGGGTTTCAGGGCTCTGATTTGAAGAGAATCAGGCTTTCCCTAGACTCCAATCAACAGGTTTTTTGTTTTCTCTCTCCTTTTTCTTGTTTGTTTGATTTGTTCCAAGAATTTAACTTTGGTCTCTGTTTTTGTACATACTCACGTATGTGCGCGCGCGAGCGTGCATGTATAACTACATGCAAGTTATCGATCGGTATCGTAATTCATACGTATATTTCGGGGTTTAGAAGCTTCGCATTGCGGTTTCAGGCATTGCAAGAACCTCTCTGTTCTTGGATTTCTTCCCCGATTGGGCACTCTGTTCTTGGCTTTCCTTAAAAATTGGATCTTATTTATTTTGCATGACTGGGTTTAGGTGTTCTGCGTGTTTGAGTTTTTCCTGATTTGTTTTGGGTTGGGCAATTTGTGGTTCAATCTGTTTATATTTAAGTTTTAACAGCTTGATGTGGTTTCTGTCATTTAACTTCAACCAACCCATCGCAGAGCATTTTTTATTTTATTTTTTTCTATTTTATGAAGGAGCATGAATACCTGCCGATAATACTTTTTTTTTTATAGGGAGGAAATCTCAACTCTTCTGGCGAATCAAGTCCTCTTGGTTTAAGACTAAGCAAGACACCATCTTTTGTCAATTTGGTAGAGATGAAGTTAACCCAAGCAAGGACTTCACCTGATCAGACTCATAATGCCGCACCGGCATGCAACACTTCTCGAGCAAAAAAGGATGATTTTGAGACTGAGAAATTGAAGGCCTCGAATTTCCCAGCATTACTGCTTAAAATCGGCTCTTGGGAGGTAAAAAAAAAAAAAAAACTGAAACAATTTTTTTTAAGGCAAAGAAAGTGAGGTACCCGGATATAAGAACGTGCAAATTATTTGATGAGTTGAATGAAATTTTTTTCAGAGAATATCTATGCACGAAGGCGACTTGGTTGCGAAATGTTACTATGCCAAGAAAAAAATTGTGTGGGAAGTATTGGATGGGGCTTTGAAGAGTAAGATTGAAGTTCAATGGTCCGATATTGAGGCAATCAGGGCTACTATTGTTGATGACCAACCAGGAATTTTAGAAATCGAGGTTAAAGATTTAAACCTGTATTTGACAAATAATCTTTACTTATTTTTTTGGCGGCTCAATGAAGAAGATATCGTATGGTTGGAAATTCAACTTGGTGAATTTTGTGCAGTTAAACCAACCACCCCAGTTCTTCCGGGAGACGGATCCGCAGCCGCGGAAGCATACGCTTTGGCACCCGGCATCAGACTTCACTGGAGGCCAAGCTCCCATTTTCAGGTACAAAAGCATTTTCATTTTGTTTCTATTTCTGATTTGAAAACATAGTTTGTAGTAAGTTTTTTTTTTAATTTGGCCTTAATAGGTCCACATAACAGGTGTCTGATTTTTGTGTTTAGTTTACTCAAATTTTGTATTTAGTTAAATCATGGAAGACCACACCAAATAGTTTCATTTTGCAAGGAAAAAGGTGGAAGAGGGGGTGACTAGCTATAGTAACCTCCCTGTACATGACCCCGTGAGCGACTAATCATCCAGAGATTTCTACTGCCCACCAGGGGCTAATGGGTGAGCCATGTATACTAGGCCACGCCACGGTAGTCCACACTTAAATAGTTTCAGTACTGGAGTATGCTTTCTAAAACTGGGTTGGGAGGAAGGAAAAATTAAGGGTTAATTACTTATTGCCCCCTTTATCTATACACATTTTTCACTTTACCCCCTCCTACTATAAAACGCTACAACCTACCCCCTTTATCTTCCAATTCCTAACACATAAGCCCTGCCGTTAGTCTGGGATCCAAAAAATCGTCGAAGGGGCATGTGTATGTCACATGATCCGTAAAAAAGAAAAGATTATAAGTGCTTTAATTTTCAATCCGTTTGAATCGGTGTAAAGATTTTATTTCTCTGATCATTTATCCTAAAGGATCATAATTAATTTTTGATATAGGGCTCTCGTTAGTTAGTTTTAAGAGATATTTGGTTATACTACTTTCTTAGGACTAATTAACAAGAGTTCTTAGGACTAATTAAGAGATTAAAGCACTTATAATCTTTTCTTTTTTACGGATCATGTGACATACACATGCTCCTTTGACGATTTTTTGGATCCTAGACTAACAGCAGGGCTTATGTGTTAGGAATTGGAAGATAAAGGGGGTAGGTTGTAGCATTTTATAGTAGGAGGGGGTAAAGTGAAAAATGTGTATAGATAAAGGGGGCAACAAGTAATTAACCCAAAAATTAAAAAACCCTTTTGAAGATGTTTCTAGTTTTCTAGTGTTGTCTTGAGTGTTTAGCTATTTTGAGGACCAACCACTAGTGATTGAAAAAAGACACAATGTTGCACACGCCTCGACTAATTGCTAGACCCAAATTAATGAAAGGGCAAACCTCCAGTAGCCCATGGTTAAATCGTTATATGGAATCAAAATTACCTACTAAATTGTAATAAAATGGTAAAATAACCAAAGTTAAACCCGAATTCTTAGATCAAGAACTCTACATTTTATTATCAATACAGTGCTAACTAACTTCTTTATAAATACAATGATTTTGTTCAGGAGGCATTATGTCCGATTTCCTCCAGGAACTTTCGACAAACACTACGAGAAGCTTTTGCAATGCGATCATCGTTTGTTAGAGCTCAGTCGCAGACCCTTTCCACAGATAGGATCGCCCTACTTTTACCCCAACCTCTTTTCTGAAACGAATATCTCTTTTGATAGAGCACCCCAATCACAAGTCCCATTTCGCAACATGCAATATTCTTTCACACACATGCCTTCTCCCTCTTTACTAATTCCTCCCCAACGGGTTTGGAGTCAAGGACAAGCTGTTGGAATCGTGGACTCCTATTCACCTATGTCAGGTAAGTAGGTAGATTCAGGTTGAAATTTTTTGAATTAGAGATTTTAGACATAAACATGTGTTGATTTTTGTATTGTGATTTTTTTTTTTATACCCAGTCATGGATTTTCCACAAACAGATAACGTTAATAGTTACACATTTGAAAATCCAAGGGCAGCACAGTGGGGATCTGAAGGTGAAAACTTGTTCACGGGGAAAGACCACATTCAAGAAATGCAGCAATATATTTCTGCAGCTCCTCATCACGAAGGAGTCTTTTCTTGTCACGTCCCAGCTTACTGGGGAGAAGCCGCCGGAAGCCGTGGTTCGAGCAGTCTAATACTCAGTGACATAGAAAACCATTTGTTAGGTGAATCTTTGGTTTCATACTCTGATGAGGGCAGACACCTTCCCAGGGTGAGGCCTACGTGTTCAGTGCTCGAACCACCGGAGGTATCAAACTTCTCGCAAAACATTGGCGCGGATCATATAACGTATGGACAAGCAACTTATGTTCATGATATGGGGATTAATGAGCACCTTAACATGGACAGTGCCATCCCCTACGTGCAGCCACTTTGTTGCTTGACTCCACAAGTTTTTGGCGGGACATCGACGATGAGTCATCTTCCAACAGACAACAACCCGTATGGATTTTCTAATCCAGCAACAAGAGATTGCGAAGATGTTGATGCTAGCCATAAGGTTTGGCGATGACTGTAATGTGTTGGTGAGGATGAGTGAAATCAGAATCCTCAATTGTTTTGTTACATAACATTTTTGTTTTTCATTTGTAGATCGGAATTGAAAACAATTTTCTTTTAACTTAGGTAGGATGGATCTAGGGAATGTGGATCTAGTGAGTAGTGTTTCAGGTTTTGAATTCGATTTCTAGTCTATCTTGCTGAGAGATGTTTTTGAAGACCTCTCTATTGTTACCCAAAAGGTTCGAGCGTGTTTCAACATTCCATATACAAGCATACATACATAGTCTCACTTTACTGATAAGATGTAAACAATGCGGTTTAGAGTGGAGTGATGGTGTACATCAACCCAAGTGTGCCTCTAAATGCGCAATAACTTTATTTTTATAGCCATCAACCCCTTAATAAACGACTCGGGTCTTTTTTATCCAGTGTCTAGTGCCTCGTATTTCCTTCTAGAGGTGCCTCTAAATGTGCAATTACTTTATTTTTATAGCCATCAACCCCTTAATAAACGACTCGGATCTTCTTTATCCCGTGTCTAGTGCCTCATATTTTCCTTCTAGAGTCCCTATAAAAAAATATCTATTCCTTTTTCATGTCTCCACAATGTTTTAGAATTTCTCCGTACAAATTTACCACATAATGTGGTCTTCTGAAAATTTCAGACTCTTTATGCATTCCTCTAACGTTTTAGAACCTTTGAGAATATTCGCCAATATTTTAGTCCACTAATTCATACTATATTGTACTAGCAAATGTGCATGTATAAAGACTAATTCATACTATATTGTACTAGTGAATGCTCATGTCATGTATAAAGACAAGTCAAAACGTAATATATTCTCAACTTAAATAAAAGTCGCTCCACCTGATTGTTATAATCTAAACAGAGTGTCAATTAAGATTTTGAGACATTTTCCCTATTTTATCATTTCATGCAACATTTAAATGGGATTACATTTTCTTAAAAGTGAGAAGGAGAGCAGGTAGATTTATAAAGAGAATATTGTCTGTATCTTCAAGTATATGGACCCCACATAAATACGTAGTTTTAAAATCGTCCGAAGCACCACGTGACGGTGTTCCCAGACTACTCAATAATTATTCGTAAATAGTAAGTTTACACCAAACAATGGCACAGAGGCTGCAGAAAGACGAAAATTGTTCAAGAGTTCTATCTGCAAAATCACAGAACTAGGGTTTTCTTGCTCTAAGCTGTCGTCGCAGGTAAGAAATATTATTCACCTTCCTTGAAGAAATGAAGAAAATAAGAACTACACTTCATATGTCTGCCAACATTTAACAAGATGTATAATGCCAAACAAATAGAAGTTCTCCATTCTAATCCTAATCTCCACGATCAACCAAACAACTGTGCAAGTCATGAATACACCAAGTGAACACCTACAGAACAACTATCCAATGAACATCTACAAATATTTGATCGATTCGAATTTTGAGTTGCTAACAAGGTTAATCTAATGCAAGTGTAACAATCTAAATAAATGCCAACCTCAGAGAAGTTATTGACGCATAGCTATTCCTACACCTAGTTCAAATTGATCCTAGCTCCCTAAGAAAATTGTGTTGTGATTTCTGTGGATACAGCATGGTATATTAACAAAAGAGAAAGTCCATGAACTTCAGCTACTGATCCGGCGGGTTCAACCAACTCTTAGCTCAATCTGTCTGACTCATGCATGGCTCTGCTTATGTCTTCACACTTGGCTGAGGAACCTTCGTAGAATCATCCAGCACATAAGGTCGTCTGCCTGATCCACTTGCGACTTCATCTGTTCCATCCTCAGTGTTCGTCTCGTCAAGTTTTCTTTTCTTTGATGTTGAGTCCGAATTCTCCTTTCCACTTTCTACCACTTTCCCTTTGCCTTTCCCGCTAGCCTTGTCGTTCTTTTTCTCTGATGAGGTTTCAGTATTCGGAGGGAATAATGGAGGCTCCTGGCCACTTAATCGGCAGAATACCCTTTCAACTGTTTCACTTATTTCCTTCCCCAGCCCATTATTGTCCAAAATCAGCTCCCAAACGGATTTAGAGGCTTTCTCAAGCACTGGAGTCCTGCAAGACAACAAAATATGAGAAGAAAGTAAATCAACCTAAATTTATCCAATTAAAATTTTTTTAAAAAAACCGGGAATTTAGGGACAAATTAATGAATCTTTGGTTTCGACATCATTAGAACGTTGGACCCTCTGCTCCAATGCATAGTCAAGGTGCTCGGTATGCATTCCACCATTGAAGACAACGACATGTTGCCATCCTGGGGTCCAGGATGTGCATGGAAACGAAAGAAGTAGAATTATAGAGGAACTGCTGTTTGGTAGAGTAAAATTACACAACTAAAAATCAGTTCACAGGCTTGAAGTACTTCTTATGTTGCTTAGATTTTTCATAGATTTCTTCCCCTTCCGTTTGTTACGTTAGTAAATTTAGGGCTGCTAATCATTCATCTATCCTTCTCAACCCTCTCTGCACCATCAACCAGATAATTTCAAGGGAGGCATAAATGCTTGTAGGTCTCAGATGTACAAATCCCATACAAAGGTTAAAACTGCTACATAATACTCAATAACTCGTTCGTTTAATATAATTACGTCAGTACTTCCCACATGTATCTCTATCGTGTCCCACACATGCTCTTGTCAGCTGTGCTTCATACCCCTTACTCAAAGGAATCAACACTTACTCAAGTTCATGCCGAAGTGCATCAAATAGCTCCCTTTTTGTCTGCTTTTCTGCCCCCGGAGTGTTAAGAACTTTACTCTGTTCGGCCATTTTAATAGTAGTATTCTTCAGCTCTTCCTAACAAATAAAAAGAGAAATATCAGAATACCTAACACATGAAGTTCGTTCCAATATCTAGAAAACTCCTTCAGGGAATAAAACTTGATCATGCAATCCTCCAATGAGACATTTTGAATTCGTTGCCTGGTAAATTGGTAATAAATTAACAGTGAAAGTCTGCAGGTTGGCCAAGAACACAAGACTACCAATGCATCAGAGCACAGGTAAATATTCATGAAATTCAGATCCTGTTTTTGAAGTTCATTCATGAAATTAAAATCATATCTCCCGTGTCATCAATACGTCAACTGACTGATCAGTGCCTATCACCATGCATTCATCAACTAATCAACCAAGTTAGCAATAGAGTAGTTGAAATCTTGACAGTACAAGAGTCCACGAATAAGAAACACCCTGGAAACTACTACTTGGTCAAACTTTTATCTTGGTAGCAAATATCATTCTTTGGCCTGAGTAACTTGAGTGACACAAGAAAGGACGGGAAAATACGGGTATTCGCACATAGGGAAGTAATTAAAACTGGGTTGCAAAATCAAAATTATGTTTTCGTAAGAGGGAAAGAGCCATCAGGTGATAAGATCCACATTTTCCAACGTTCCACTATTTTTACCAACATATAGACCTTACTGAAAAAAGCACTAAAGCAAGGTTGGCACCAATTTTGGGCCTTTGGCAAGTTGGAACAAACCTATGTACATGGTTTCCTCTTGATACACTCAAGAGTTGGAAGAGTATGGAAACATAGTCCTGACATATTTAGTTGGATAATCAACTAGCAAGCATAACTCCTATATAAATATGAGGCATGAAGTACCCAAAGCCACCTAGTAAACACCATTTATTCTAGATAATAAATGATATATGAAGGAATATGACGATTATGGTGTATCCCCGTGCCCTCGAAATGAAAACCAGATGATTTGGACAAATAGACATAAACCTGCTGCACCCGACGCCCAAATCTGGTTTTATGAAACATAGGAAAATACTCAGCTTGTGCTGACTAATTTGAGAGGAAATTGGTGGACTTTTCTGCTGTTCGTTAAACAGAATCAGAGAGAAGGAATAAAGGAAGCAGGTGGAGCTCTCCTCTAAGGCCCACTCTTTCTCCTTCACTAATAAATGTATAGAAGAGGGGAGAGAGAGAGAGAGAGCTGCTCTCATGTTTCAAAAGCAAAATTAACATTTTTTATGTCTCAAAATTTGTTTACCGGCTCTCAGCAACGAAGGTGCTTCCCTCCCTCTATGATTCCTACGACACATCCTTCCATTGTACTAAAGCTATGTAAAAACAAAGTCTTTGCAAACGTGCATGTCACTTCACACAAATTAAAATTGAAAGGCAAATAACCTCATCAGACCATCAAACCACCATCATCACCCTAACCTTATTGTCCCAGATATGGCTTTTACAAGCATTTAAGACACCTGCTAGAGCTTCTCCAGCCTTTACCCTTTCCTGAATCAAAATATAATAATTATTTTTTAAACAAAACTATCTAAATCCACTCAGCTCCTTGACTCGAATTTATGTCAAATTCAGTTTTACTCAATTTGCTTGTAAGATAATCCCTTGTGTTACTCAAACGTACATGGCATGTTTGCAAGACAATCCCTTGTTTTGGGAACTACTACGTGTTATCAGTTATGTAGCACTGGCAATCGAAATTGTATTGGGAACTCCTACTTACCTTATTTTTGACCATGCTCGGTAGTTCTGGTGACATGTTTTAATTGAAAAAAGTCAGTCTTCTATACCACTTTTTGGGAACTCCTGCCTGACATGTAGCATCCACGACTCAAAATTACGTATCTACTTATCATATTTTTGCCCCTGCTCGTTAGTTCCGCATAAGGTCTTTTTGGACGTTTTCTAGGGTTAAGGAACACTACACTTATGATTATGCTTACATTTGAGTCTGTATCATATGAAGCTTTTTACTAAAATTTGAGTAGAAATTTTGTGTCAAATTCGAGTAAGGGTTCGCGATGTTATTTCTTCAAAAGTGGGATTCGTTTTTGTCCATTAAATAATGGTTCACCACCAAGTCCTTGCAAATTAGGGCACTGACCAGAAAAGCAAATAGAAAAGCGCAAATATGTTTAAGATGGGGATGATACGTACGTTAGCTTTGAGCTGATTGATAATCTTCAATCTCAAAGCATCGATTGTGCCGTCATTCATCAAAGACTCCAAAACATCTTCCGGAGTGATCACCGAAGAAGACTCCATTCAGGTTACGAAAACTCCCCCGCTCAATACGCGTTCTGGTGCGGCGAAGTTACTCTTTCAAATCTGGTGTGTGCAGAATTTCCCGTTACCATGGGGTTCTTCCGGTTAATTGATGAAGAAATCAGTCGGATTGGTTCGCTCAGCGACGTCGAATTAGGTTTTCGGAGGTCACAGGAGAGAGAGAGAGAGAGAGAGGGCTGGACGGATTGGAGGGTCTGGACAGCTATGCTATTCCATCGTTCTTGTTTGGCAATTCCCGTTGACCACCTCGAACTATGGATCCATATCATTTTACGCCCTATATTACTACTGTGTATCATTTTATGCCCTTTATAATAGGGCTGTAAACGAACCGAATCGAGCCAAACCCTGATAAGTTCGGCTCGGGTTCGTTAAGGTATGAGTTCGGCTCTAGTTCGATTCGAGCCTAAACAACTTGGCCCGAGTTCGGCTCGTTAAAATTTTTCAAGGCTCGGGTTCGGCTCGGTTGGGTTCGTTAAGATACTAGTCTGGCTCGAGTTCAGCTCGGGTTCGGCTCGGTTGGGTTCATTAAGGTACTAATCTGGCTCAAATTCGGCTCGAATCTGATTCGAACTTGAACATCTTGACTCGAGTTTGGCTCGTTAAACACAAATGAATCGAGCCAAGCTGAATCTAAGCTCGAATTGAGTTCGTCAAGACTCAGGTTTGATTCGGCTCAGCTCATTAAACTCAAGCAAACCCAAACTCTCTCATTGATCGTATAGTATTTGGAAGAAAAATAAGTATTGAATTATATATTCAATCTTAAAATTTTTTATATTTTCAAATAGACTTCTATTGAATTATTAATTAAATTTAAGTATAGGTTCGCGAACCTAACTGAGCCGAATACCGTTAGGCTCAGGTTCGGCTCATTTACGAAACGAGCCTAGAATTGAGGTTCAGATTCAGTTTATTTAGCAGACGAATCGAACTCGAATGAGCTCTTACCGAACCGAGCCTCGAACAGTTCGCGAATGATTCAGTTCATTTACAGTCCTACTTTATAACCATTTTAAACAACAACAGATAGTATCCCGAAAGACAACTCTACATATTCATGCAGGGTTCAGTTCAACTCTGTTGGGGGCCAAGCTAGGATCTCACTGGGTACAACGAGTGTTAAAAGAGCATGTTTAACTCCTCCAAACAACTATAGAGACTGAACTCAAACACTGAGGGAGGAATTCCAAAAACTGATTCTTTTAAAGCTCGTACTATAGGCAGTGAGATCTTAGCATGGGTCTGAGTCTCATGACATAGTCGATATATGCGTAAGCTAACCGAACACTCAACACTCAAAGTTGTGGGGAAAAGAAGCTTTTAAATACTCACTCATTGGGACCAGCGAATTGGTGGTATATTTTGTGTTCAATGATAAAGAAAATTATTTGCAATAAGGAACTTTGATGTCGTTAAATGAATATTGAAGTTGGAATCTATTTTACAAGGTCGGGTGCTGTTGTAATATTTATAAACGATTCTCCTAAGAGGCCTGATATAGTACATGAAAGAAAAATATGAAACCGTCAATGAAACAACATTGGACGGTCCAAATTCACTTTCAATATTGTTTCATGGAAAGTTTAATATTTTTCTTTCATGTATCCTATCTTTTCTGTTCTCCAAATTTACTTTCTGAAAACACATCGATTAAAAAAAAATGTTCTGTTGACAGTTTTTCCTCTTTCCATAAGATTGTAGAAGGCTCCTAAAGCTACAGGAAAAGATTCAGTTGTAGCTAAACTATTTACTACTTCTACTAACTGATTTGCAGATGGGAAACTAGGATCCTATACCTCATTCTCAGACCCAAATCCGGATCATAAGATCCAACGAAATAGTTGCACAAACATCCAAAGAATGCTGCTCCAAACACAGATGTCCGGTATTTGAAGGCATCCAAGTATCCAACGCACGTGAGACCCATGGTGTATGTGCAAAACTTTTTCAAATAAAGAATGAAGCAGATGGAAACCAAAGTAGATCGACTCATCCATAACTAATAAAAATGCATAATCTCCGATACTAAATGCATTCAAAAAATACAAACGGGGTTATCACTGAGGAAGTTTTGAAGGAAAAAAAAAAACACCTCATGCTCCCACTACTTGTGGTGAATAGATACAAATGCTGTAAATTGCAATTGGAGAAAAGATTATGTCGATAGTGGCACTAAACAATCCATATCTCCCGCGCTTGGAAGGAAAGACACAACAAAATCGCTCGTTAGACTCCCAAAGCCCATCTTAAGAGTAGTCTTCATCTTTATCCAAGGCTGATGATAGAAAGCTCAAGATAAAGTTATCGATTTCACCTTCAAGAACTGAATCAGGGTCTGAAACTTCATAGTTAGTTCGAAGATCTTTGACCATCCGGTAAGGCTGCAAAGAGATATGAAGGCAATAGATATTGTTTTATGGTCCATTTTTAGTAACAAAGGAACTAAATTTTGTGTTGTGTCTGCTTACATGGAGGACGTAAGTGCGAATTTGGTTGCCCCAACTGATTTCGGTGAGAGATTGCGTATGTTGTGCATTCATCTGGGCCTGGCGAGCCATCTCAAGCTGGTCTAAGCGTGCTTGAAGAACAGTCATTGCAGAAGCCTTGTTTTGATGTTGTGACCTGTTTTTGCACATAAAAAGATAGAGTTGTTAAGGAAGACAACTTCTAGGCTCCATTTGGATAGATTTCAAAGAAGGGATTTCACATCACCGCCAAATTATCTTGCATATGTTGCGCATTCATCTAGACCTGGCGAGCCTTACCTTTCATTTTGACAAGAGGCAGTTACTCCTGTAGGAATGTGGGTTATCCTAACCGCACTCTCTGTTGTGTTAACATGCTGGCCACCAGCTCCCCCAGCTCGAAATCTCTCGATTTTGAGATCAGACTCATTAATTTGGACACGGGTTGATGTATCACCCAAGATGGGTATTACGGCCACTGCAGCAAATGAAGTATGTCGGCGCTTAGCACTATCGAATGGTGAACAACGAACCAATCTGTGGACTCCTACTTCTGCTTTGGCATAACCGTACGCATATTCACCATCAACTTTGATTGTTGCCCGCTGAAGAAAGATTCATTCAATGTCAACAAAGTAGATGAATAATTGAGTAGAGACGATGAACATGAAAAGGTATGAAATTCAAGCTTCAAGTGCAGAAAGCACATGTAGTCTGTAGAGAGCTTGTCCCTAATAGAATCAGGTTACCTCAGTCCTATAGAGACTAACTATAAGCAATCATATAGAGTAAACACCCTAGAGAAACACTTTGAAGAAAACAACAGAAAATTTCTAAATACCGGATTGTAAAATACTATTATTGAAAACGATGATTCCCAAAAAAAACAGCTCTGGTGGTTGGTTATATTTACTGAAATGTTCTACACCTTTTGAAGTTTAGGAAAAGCAAAAATAAAAGCTCATTTACCATTTCTTACCAAATACTAATCAAAATTGTAAGACCCTGACCTCACTCTTCAACCATAATTACATCAGTCTAAAGAACACAAATTAGCACCTTATTACAGTTCGTTGATTCTGTTCACTGCAAAAATGCAAATGAAAAATTGTCTTGTTTGTTAGTCCTAAGCTCTCTCTCGCTCACGTGAATAGCCACCTTCAGAAGGATGTTAAGAACACTGTACAGCCCATGTAAACATCACACTACAGCAATATACAGCCTCATGTACAAACTTGATTTCCATGTTTCCATTAACATTGAGAAACATAAACGTAGTAATACCAAAAGTACAGTGTCCGGCATGAGTATTGGCATGAGAGCTGGTAGGTAAGTGTTTGCAGTTGCATGCCTAGCAGTTTTCTCGTCTTTAACAGGATTTTTTATGTCTTGTATCCAAATTTAGTTCTTAGAACGATTACTAATCTTTCATACAACATAATTTTAGCAAAAGAGCAAATGATGGAAAGAAAGTGAACCTTGATTCCGGCTATCTCACCAGGCATCTCATCAACTACGGTCACTCCATATCCATGACGTTGAGCCCACATTTTATACATTTTCATGACCATTGATGCCCAATCCATGCTCTCAGTACCTCCAGCACCAGCTTGAACCTATATTTGGTACAAAATAAGGTTTGTATATGAGTCTTATGACTGGAGTTAAAGACCAAAATGCAGACTTCAATCTCCTCTGCTTTACAGTTTAAAATCATCATGTTCATGATAACAAAGGATAGGATGTTGACAAATGGTGGAGCAATTGCACACCACTCACTGAATTCTATCTCAAAGGAAACAGGTAAAATTTTGCAAGGATAACAAATATCCATTGAATGGCAGCCAGAACATCAGAAAAAGTGACCTCTATAAAACAAGAGCAGGAATCATGCTCTCCAGACAACATTGCCTCGAGCTCTTTCTCTTTTGCATTTCTTCTCATCTCCAGTAAAGCTTTCACTGACTCCTAAAAAAAGAAAGTTCAAAGAATGTTTCATAACATTAATAATCTTACACCCAACAAAAAGGATACATCAAGTAGAAAAGAGAAAGTGAAGCCTACTGAATAGTGGATATGTTGCTGGTATCATGGCTTGTGTATCATGTATGAATCTCCCCTATGGAATATGTGTGGGGCTACATTCAAAGACAAGCATGTTGCAACACTTACAGCTCTGATTGGCAGTCGCCCTTTTCTGCCCTCAACCATAGACTCATATATAAACATCCAATTATTTTGCTACATCTCAGCAGTTAGCAAGCTACTACTTATAGTGCCCAATATGGGTCAATGAATTTGCTTCTGACAGCAACTCTGAGGTGAGGATTCAGTGGTGGTCTCCAAAAATTTTGCTGCTGACATCAACTGTGCATCTCAAAAACTTTCCACATTGTAGCACATAAAAAACCCGAACTTAATCATCTTCACAACAACAACTTGCCACTGTTGGTGTTAACCCAAATTTCCATACTAATGCTTATTCAACATGAATTCAGAATATGATTGACTACATATGTAATTGCCTATGCCACGTGCGAACGAATCTGAATGGTTACTACTGTGAAATAAATTATGCCATATGTGTCTCTAACAAAATTAGATTAAAAAATCACAATTGTCCCAAAATAGACCAAAACAGCAACAAAGCATGAAACGCTAAATACATGCCTAGAATTGAGGGCCCACCGATTGCAAATCTGCATCATCCTCTTCACGCGCAAGCTTAATCATGTCAATATGTTCAAGCAATTCCTGCTCAAAGGCCTTGACCTCTTTCATCCTGCTCATCAATGAACCATGCTCCCGGCTTATCTTCCCAGCGCGAACAGGATCATCCCAAAGGTCCGGCTTGTCTAATTGTACCGATAGCACCTCTAATCTGACTATCAAACTCTTCCACTGTAAGCATCAAACAACCAAAATTTTCTCAAACTCCTATTAATATAGGGTAAACGCAACCACCTAATCACAACTAGTTACTGGATTTTCATCACAAAAGCACCCTAATTTCATTGCAGAGGAACACGAACGACTCTATTCCACTGTAAGCATTCAACAATGAAATTTCACCAAGGTTTGTTAAATATAGGCCTAACACAACTACAGAATCAAAATTAAAAGAAGAGCAATGTCTTCGCTTGGTGTAGGAAATTGATCAAACTGCAACAAAAATATTTATCGAAAAATCATCTTTCTGCTTAAATAGGACATAAATATCCAAGATGAGCTGAAAAGAGCAGTATAAATGATTGCATTCTATAGAATTACAAATCCTCAAACAATGGCTTCTATAAAGGCATAATTTGTTCCATTTAGAAAGGAGAAAGTCACACAAGCCTCAAGTCTAAACGAAAAAGCAGAAGTTGATTGCATCATGCAGCATTACCAACTAAATTCATTTCAACTAAGACTGAATCCAAAGTGAGGAGTCACTGAGAGGTCTATGGGCCTGTTTAATTGACCAAAATAGACAGGACTCAATTACAATCCGCGATGACAGCATTTTTAGCATTTGAATTCAACAATTATTGAATAGATTACATCCCCGCTAGATACAAGTAAATATGAAATATTCATCTATGTGATATTACCAATGCTCTCACTAATAAGCCATTGAGGTGACCAATGAATCACAGCCTAAGTTTTTCCATGACTCATGTTTCCGGGCCAGCTTACGCACATCCCACCATCCACAGAGGGAGCTCAGTTAAAGCCAGAGCGAAGCCCTGTGCGGACTGGCCTCAAAGGAGTTCGAAGCATGGCCTAAGTTGACGTGCACTTGTATAGACATGTAAACGAATGTAATACCTGCAAGCGTCTCTTGATTACATGAATCGACTGAGCAATTGCAGAGGCATGGCTCTTCCAGTCATTCTCGCTCTCATCAAGTATTGTCCACTGGTTAGAAAGAATGCCTTCAACTGTGAGCCCATCGGAGGTGGATGGTTCAACGGCGGCCTGAGACCCGAATAAGCGAAAACAAGACGAATTGACGAGACCCGAACGAGACCCAGATGGGAATTTCGAGGTTCCAACCGAAACCGACGAGGACCCAGTAACGTTCGCAGTCGGGAAATGATACCCAGAACCGAGAATTTCGAGTCTTTGATTCAAAGGTGAGAGATGGTGGGACTGAGGAGGAGAAGAGAGAGAGGAGAAGAGGCAGGTCAAGAAGTGGTGTCTGAGGCTAGGGTTTTGCGAGAGAAGTGATGATCTTCTCAGTATGGAAGATGACATATTTTCTGAGAAGGGTTGGGACAGGGTTTAATGGAGGTCGATGGGTTAACTAACGATGGGAGAATGCGCTCAGTGGCAGCTGAAACGACGACGCTTAATGGGTTCAGATACAGTGGTAGTTATGTTTTGGACCTTTGGTAATTGATTTTGGAAAATGATTTTCCTACCCAATTTTTTTATTACGGCACTCTTTTTCTTTCTTTTTTTTTGTCTTTTAGCGGAAAAAAAATGCACACAAAAAATCTCACTAAAAATAAAAAATAAAGTATCATAATAATAAAAAAAGGGGAGTTTGATTTTACACCCTTTTTTTACACTCCACCACTTTCTTTCATTAAACTAACAAGAGAACCAAGTATATGGCTTTCTCGAAAAAGGGAAAAAAAACAAAACAAAACAAAACAACCAAGAGAACCAAGTACATTCTGTTGGGCCCTTGGAGCATCTTTAGTCTTCACCCACCTAAATTCAAATTTTGGGTAAAAATACAAAAATTCTTCTCCAAATCCCTCACCATTTTGAATTTTGCCCATTTTTTTTCTCCAAATTTGGGACAACTTTTGTCTTGACCCATTTTTTGCAACGGCTAATTAGGGAGAGAGAGAGAGAGAGAGAGAGAGCCAGAGCTTCTGTATTTTGTCGGAGCTGGTCGACCTTTGCCGGAGTCGCTGAGTTGCCAACCGTTGAAGCTTTCTTCGATGAATTTCTTATTTGATCTTTCCATTATCGGAGCTGTGTTCGTCGGAGATTTATGTTGTCGGATCTTTGTTTGTCGAAGCTTTGTGTTGCTTGAAGCTGGGCTCCGATCGTTGCTGGAGGTGCAGATAAAGAAGAAGATGTAGAAAGAGAAAGTGGTGGTTTTGATTGTGAGCAGATGAAGAAGAAGGTGGAGACGTGATCTGCTTTGATTGGCTCTATTTACCATTCTGCCATTAAAAATATATATACTTAGGTAAAATTTGGATTTGATGATTGGAGATGTGTCTACCCACAATGGGTTTTTACCCAAAATTTGACTCAAATTTGAAAAAAAAAAAATTTTGGGTGAAGGCAGGAGATGCTTTTAGTGCCTCATGAATTGGGTTATACAATGTCACTCTACTCACCCCATGCAATCATCCTAAAAGAGGGTGTGGTTATAACAAAAGGGAGTGTGAAAAAGGGCTTGAATATTTTGGAACAACTTTAACTTTCCACGCACGTGTTGCGCTCATGCACGAGTATTATACGTGACTTAGACTGCGTTCTTGTGAACTTATTTGTCCAGAACCTTTTTCTGTATTTTTTATTTTTTCAGAACTTTTTGTTTAGCTTATCATTGTAATTTTTAGGATTGATCATTCGTTTCGACAAAAGAAATCAAAAAAGTATACAAATATGAATCGATGTTGAGAAAAGTTCATATGAGATAAAACCTTTGACCAAAAAGACAGTTGTTTAATATTTTTTTCATCTTTAGTGAACTATTTTTTACTTTGGTCATAATTTTTTACTACTTTTTAGACTATTCTTGTCGTGACGGATGATTAATTCAAAAAATATCAAACAAATCTAACAAAAATTTAGAAATTAAAGACGAACAAAACACATAAATAGCGATGCTGAAGTGAAACCAGACAGTCATAAAGATGCTGACGATACAGAAGAGAGCGCACATGTAGGGCTTTTTTCTACTATAATAATTGCTGAAAGTTGAGTCTACTAACAAATTGTCATTTTCTTTGTGTTTTTACATCTCTGTGTTGTGTTTTGTATTTGCAGGATGAATTGTAGGAGAGAGAGAGAAAGAGAGAGTGGTTCTTCCTCCTCCTTTGACAATTCTGTTGGAAAACTGCTGTAAAACAAGAACGTATTACCTCGAATCCTGCTATTGAAAATAGAATACCAATTCGCAGAACAATGGCTGGGTTGAGTCGCGGACTAGGTCGCTCTCTTTAAGACGTTTCGCGGCTCTGTCCAGATTGTGCAAGCAGTTCGTATATGCCCCGCCGTCCCTAGGATAAAACAGCCCAGAATTCAGCACCTCTGCTCGGCCTTCTCTGCACAGAAGAAAACCGAAAACAAAACACAATTCTACCTATTGCTCGAACTCAACAGAAAGGTTTTTAGTGAGGAAGAGAGATGACTGTTTTCTGTGTAGAAAAACCAATTCCGAACTCTGTATTTATAGTGTGTAGGCCGGGTTTGATTTTTGGAAGCAAAAAATCAAATCAAATCAAATTACTTTGATTTAGCACATGTTTTGTAATCAATCCGAAAATCATTTCTTAATCAGCCACTAATCAAATCCCGCTGATTATGCACACGTTTTTTTCTTAATCAAATCAGTAAGAAATTTCAGTTTTCCATTTTGAAAAAGATTTGATTGACTCTGAAAATTCTGTAATGTTAAAAACGTGTTTCAAAAATTTCTTTAGCAAAAACGTGGGCTTTACTAGTACGTGCGCGAGGCTCAAATCCCGGATTTGCACCCCCCTGCGCGAATAACTCGTGACGCACACCCGGTTAATTGGTTTCCGAATCAGTTTTTCAAATTGCCGCCCATTTTCCTGAGCGCGGGAGACCTCTCCTTGATTCCTTATTCACAAACTCATTTGTGTGTAAACTCATTCAAAGTAGAGAGAGGTCTTGTGTCTAGCCAATGTGGGACTAGAGAAAAACACATTGTTTTTGGAAATACACACTAAGTTCCAACAATCCCCCACTTGTATTTTTAAAACAAAATATTCGAGCAAAGGTATAAAGCTGTGCATAAGTAAAGGTGTTTATTGACTTGAACCATTACATAGTGATAATGCTTCAGATAGTAACTAGAGTGACTTGTGATCTTGAACTCTAAGTCTGAGAACACTACACACACAACTCTACTAATGTGTAATGTTTAAAGCCAGCACTTTACGGCCATGTGCTTGTATCCCAGTTTCATAAATGACCTAGAGAATTTGCCCAAATTCTCCCAAGAAGCGGCCACACTTCAACATTCATATAGGTGAGTCTATCAAGAGTACTCCTGTAGTCTAGGTACTCCACTCCACATAGAGCTATAGAACTCATTAAGTGTTAAAAGTAACACAACCTCTTTCGCTACAGGATGTCATGCTTCTTAGGGATGGACTTGGAGTGTAACTCCTCATAGCATGATTCTTACCATATCACCATGTGACTCGTTTATCCCTTTGAACCTATTTCTTGGGATCTCCAGTCTATAGGTTGGGTATCCATCACAAGTGACTCATTTCTCAATGGGCTTTAGCCCCATCCCTTTCGAGGTGTCCCACACCTTCTCTCGAGCTAATCCTTTCGTCAAAGGATCAGCCAGGTTCTCAGCTGACCTTACATAATCCACTCTAACAGCTCCTTTAGTGAGCAACTCTCTAATTGTGCTGTGCTTACGACGTATTTGTCGTTTCTTATCGTTGTAAAAACGATTCTGAACTTTTGCAATAGCCGCGGTACTATCGCAATGGATTAGTATGGCCGGTATCGGTTTTTCCCATAAGGGAATCTCTGATAGAAGGTTTCTTAACCATAGGCTAGGCAATCCAACCCGCCCCGCCCCGAACCTGCCCGAACCCGCCCCGAACGGGGCGGGTTTTCTATAATATTTTCGGGTTTCGGGTCGGGGTCGGGTAAAAAAAATGAACCCCGGCCGGGTTCGGGTAGGGTTCGGGGTAATAGTGCCCCGCCCCTAAACCCGCCCCGACCCCGACCCGAAATATCCGCCCTGAAATTACCCGACCCCGACCCGGCGTACTTATATATATGTATTTATTTATATATGTATATATATATATACACTTATATACATGTTATTTCATTTTTTTAGCATTAATCCAAAAAACAATGTCTCTTTACTGTCAAGTAGCCTAATTAAATTTTAAAAAGAAATAAAAATTGATATTTATTGGTGTTTAGTGGATTTTTTAAAAAGTTTTCTTCAAATATTTACATTAAATTCTACACATAAAAAAATGGAATGAAGTATCTAAAATATTGATTGCAATTAAAAGTTTAAATTTGACTGTGATACCAAAAGACATAAAAATAATTTCAAAAGTTTTATTTTCTAGATAATTTTTATTCTTATTTAGCTTTTTTTTTTTTACCTTTTTTTACTTATACTTTAATTTTTTAAAATTTTTACGGGGCGGGGCGGGGCAGGTAAACCCGTTCCCCGATCGGGGCGGGAACGGGGGTACCCAAAAAAACCCGGCCGGGGTCGGGGCGGGGCCGGGGGCGGGTAATGATTTTCGGGTCGGGGTATGCAAAAACCCGCCCCGCCCCGCCCCGCCCCGTTGCCATTCCTACTTAACCAAGCTGCCTCCTCACTAGCCACAGCTAGCGCTATCATCTCAGACTCCATAGTGGATTGCGCCAAAATTGTTTGTTTCTTGGATTTCCAAGAGACTGCACCTCCTGCTATGTTGAACACATACCCACTAGTTGCTTTGGAGTCATCTGAAAGGGTGTTCCAATCAGCATCACTGTATCCCTCTAGAACAGCGGGAAACTTCTGATAGTGTAATCCAAGGTTCATGGTTCTTTTCAGATACCGCATGAGCCTCTCAATAGCAAACCAATGCTCCATCCCTGGCCTGCTAGTAAACCTGCATAATACCCCCACTGCATAAGCAATATCTGGTCTCGTACAATCACAAGCATAACGAAGACTACCAATAATGCTACATACTCAGATTGTCTAATACTGTCTCCAGTATTCTTAAACAATTTAATACTAGGATCAAAAGGAGTGCAAGCAGGTTTACAGGCAAAATAATTGTATTTCTTCAAGATCTTTTCAATATAATGTGATTGATCAAGAGAAATTCCATTTGCAGATTTAGTAACTTTAACTCCGAGGATTACACTAGCCTCACCCAAATCCTTCATGTCAAAATTTTGGCTAAGCAGTAATTTGGTTTCATTCACGACAGATAAGCTAGAGCCAAATATCAGAAGGTCATCCACATACAAACTGATAATAGTGCATGCATGATTATCAGACTGGTAATATATGCATTTATCACTCTCATTGACTTTGAAACCATTTGAAACAACTAGACTGTCAAATTTTTCATGCCACTGCTTTGGAGCTTATTTAAAGCCATAAAGAGATTTAACTCCTTGTGTTCTTGACCATGGACAACAAATCCCTCAGGTTGATCCACATTAATCTCTTCTTCTAAGTCTCCATTTAAGAAAGCAGTTTTAACATACATTTGATGTACAACTAAGTTATGAACAGCAATTATGGCAATCAAGACTTGGATAGAAGTAATCCTTGTCACAGGAGAGTAGGTATCGAAAAAATCTATGTTCTTCTTTTGCCTATATCCCTTATCTACGAGTCTAGCTTTATATTTATCCACAGAACCATCAGGTTTCAATTTCTTTTTAAGCACCCATTTGAAACCTATAGCTTTGCAACCCTGTGGTAGGTCTACTAATTTCCAAGTTCTATTGGACTCCAACTAGTCCATTTCATCATTTATGGCTTCTTGCCAAAAATCAGAGTCTAGGGAAGTCAAAGCCTCATTAACAGTAGTAGGGTCCTCTTCTAAAGAGAATGAAAAGTTAGGACCAAAGTCCTTAGCAATTCGAGCTCTCTTGCTCCTCCTTGGTTCAATCTCAGTGTCCCTAGAGTTCTCATTTCTAGGTTCTTCTAATTTAGGCACACTACTACTAGATTCAGCGCCCCCACTATTTCTGGATTTAAAAGTAAACTTTTCTTCATAAAAATCAGCATCTATAGATTCTACGATCACCTTATTGTTAATATCGAAGAATTTATATGCTTTACTATTCACAGCATAACCAATAAAAACGCATTCATAAGCTCTACTCGCAAGTTTTGACCTTTTTGGGTCAGGAATATGAACATAGGCTAAACAGCCCCAAACTTTAAAATATGACACATTGGGCTTCTTGTTTTTCCATAATTCATAAGGTGAAATCAAAGACTTAGAATCAGGAATTCTATTCAGCACATAACATACAGTTAATAAAATTTCACCCCACCAATGTGAAGCTGCACCTGAACTAAGCATAATCGTAACTACAAGTTCACACAAAGTTCGATTCTTGCGTTCAGCCTTTCCATTCATTTCGGGTGAATATGGAGTAGTTTTCTAATGTATTATACCAGTAGAGTTATAAAAAGCAATGAACTCGTTCGAATCATACTCAGTGCCTCTATCACTATGGAGTCTCTTAATCTTTCTATTAAACTGGTTTTCAATCTCATTAAGAAAGATTTTGAAGATATCAAACGCTTCACTCTTATGCTTCATCAAATAAATAGAGGTATAGTTTGAATGATCATCAATGAACGTGATAAAGTATCGATGTGCATTTCTAGTGAGAACTCCATCTAATTCACACATATCAGAATGGATCAAATCTAGCAATTCAGTTTCCTTAAAAGTTGATTTATGAGGTTTTTTTGTGATTTTAGCCTTGCTACATGATTCACATTTTTCAAAATCATTTAAGGAAATATTAGGGATAAAACCTAAGTTGCTCATATTCTTAATCAGTTTCTTGTTAACATGACAAAGTCTAGCATGCCACATATTAACAGAACAAACAATGTAAGAAGAAGATGCACTTTTATTCATATCAATAGTAAGTTTAAACATGCCATCAGATGCATAACCCTTTCCAACAAACATGCCATTTTTAGTAAGAGTATACTGATCTGCTCCTATAGTCTGGGTAAATCCGGCCTTATTGAGGAGGTAGCCGGATACAAGATTCTTCCTCATTTCTGGAGTGTGCAGGACTTCCTTCAGAGTGACAGTCCTTCCAGAAGTGAACTTGAGATCAACCTCACCAGTACCAAGAACCTTAGTGGTGTGGGAGTCTCCCAACAACACTTTCTTATCATCAGCCTCAGAATACTTTTTGAACAAGGAGCGATCATAACAGACATGGCGAGAAGCGCCAGTGTCTATCCACCACCCTTCTGAACCACTTATCAAATTAACCTCTGATATCATAGCCACTAGTGGTTCTCCATCCACCAGGTTCGCCTGTGGAGCACGACGCCTGGGGTTCTTGCAATTTCTTGCCATATGGCCAGGCTTGTTACAATTGTAACACACAAATTGGACAGAGTCCGTGTTTCGAGCCTGGCCTCCAGAAGGGGGTAACTTCTTGTTCTGATTCTGTCTTCCGTTTCGGTTCTGGTTCTGATTTGGCTTCCCAATTCCTCCTTTCGGCTTGAGCGCAGCCGAACTGTGGTTCTTTTTGTTTGCAACAAAGAGAACCTCATCCTTCTGATCTTGTTTCCGAGCCTCCTCCTCAATACGGAGCCGAACAATCAAGCTTTCCATTGAAAAATCTTTTGACTTGTGACGGAGATCCTTTTTAAAGTCTTTCCAACTAGGAGGCAGTTTATCAATAAGAACAGCAACCTGAAATTGTTCACAAATAGACATGCCCTCAGAAAGAATTTCATGTGCAATTTTCTGTAAATCGTGTGCCTGGGAAACCACGGATTTTTCATCAATCATAGAAAACTTCAAGTAGCGACTAACAGCATATTTCTTAGTCCCAGCCTCTTCGGTATCATACTTTTTCTGGAGGGCATCCCAAAGTTCTTTAGCAGTGTTGAAATTGGAATAATAATCATAAAGGTCATCAGTCAAAGCATTCAGAATGAAGTTCTTGCACAAAAAATCATCATTGGTCCATTTTTCTATCGCCTTAGTGTTTTCAGTAGTAGGAGGGTTAGCAGCAACAGGTTTGACAGAATCACAACAGCCAGCAAGTTTTTGAGTAGTCAAATAGAAAAACATCTTTTGCTTCCAACGTTTAAAATGCAGCCCCTCAAAGCGAAAAAGTTTGTTGATATCAGAGATCTTGTTTTCAGAATCCATGGCAGATTTGAACGTCTTAAAATTGTTGGAATAACTTCTGTAAAACAAGAACGTGTTACCTCGAATTCTGCTATTGAAAACAGAATACCAATTTGTAGAACAATGGCTGGGTTGAGTCGCGGACTAGGTCGCTCTCTTTAAGACGTTTCGCGGCTCTGGCCAGATTGTGCAAGCAGTTCGTAAATGCCTTGCCGTCCCCAGGATAAAACAGCCCAGAATTCACCACCTCTGCTCGGCCTTCTCTGCACAGAAGAAAACCGAAAACAAAACACACAATCGACCTATTGCTCGAACTCAGAAAACATTTTTTGGGGTGGAAGAGAGAACTGTTTTTTCTGTGTATAAACCAATTCCGAAATGCTGTTTATATAGGTGTAGGCTGGGCTTGATTTTTGGAAGCAAAAATCAAATCAAATCAAATTACTTTGATTTAGCACATGTTTTTAAATCAATCCGAGATTAATTCTTAATCAGCCCCAAATCAGATCCCACTGATTATGCACACATTTTTAACACGTTTTTCTTAATCAAATTGCTTTGATTAATCAGTAAGACTTTCCAGTTTTCCATTTTTGAAAAAGATTTGATTGACTGAAAATCTGTTAATATAAAAAACGTGTTTCAAAAATTTCTTTAGCAAAAACGTGGGCTTTACTAGTACGTGCGCGAGGCTCAAATCCCGGATTTGCACCCCCCCTGCGCGAATAACTCGTGACGCACACCCGGTTAACTGGTTTCCGAATCAATTTTTCAAATTGCCGCCCATTTTTCTGAGCGCGCGAGACCTCTCCTTAGTTCCTTGTTCACAAACTCATTTGTGTGTAAACTCATTTAAAGTAGAGAGAAGTCTTGTGTCTAGCCAATGTGGGACTAGAGAAGAACACATTGTTTTAGAAATACACACTAAGTTCCAACAGTTGTGTATGTTCATGCCATAAGACTGGAGACCGTTGTAATTTGCTGTTGGCTACCCCCAGGCTTTATGGAGCAAAAACTTGACGAACTTTATTGTTTAGCCATCCACATACACAGAGCTAGATAGAAGGAGAGAGAGAGAGATGGAGAACGGACAATCCAGACTTCTGTATCCATAAAATCAACTATGAAAATAGGGCAAAGTACGGATTACCTCCCTGAGGTTTGGACTTTTTGCAGATAACCTCCCTGTGATTTATTAATGACCAAATAGCCTCCCTATGGTTTTGGATTAAAGTGCAACTCTAACTCTGTCAACGGAAAATAGTAATTTACTTTACTGCCCTTGTAGTTTTTTCCCATCTGGGTTAGTTCTCTCTCTCTCTCCAATCTGTATCGCCGACTACCATTGGCTTTCCCTCCTTTCTGCGAACAAAATCAATTGCCAGAAGTAGAATTTCTTCACCACCACACATCATGGACAATATGAACATACATACAAAATATGAATTCAAGAACAAAACAAGCTTCATCGCAATCAAAATCCAATTTAAAAGAGTTAGTGTAGAGATTTTTAAGGAGAATGCAGTTCAAAGAAGTGTACAAAAGAGCTTTACCACCATTATTCACTTCGCACAATAATGTTACGGAGGAATTCTGGTAAAATAGGGTATTCTATGTCCATTAGAAGGGAAAAAAACAGGGTATTACATTCTTATAGGAAGCAATTCACATGGCACGATTTACTTCAAACAATTGCACAAAATAATTTTCACTGAACATGAATCCAACTAAGAGCAAATTTTCACAAAAAAAAAACCGCAAATTCTAGAACCCCTAAACTAAAAACCTTTTTCTAAAATCCAAAAATTTAGATACAATAGCTACGTAATTCAGAAATTGAGACTCAAAGGGCACTCCGACGAAAATCTTCTGGCCTTGGAGAGAACAAACGGACAGAGATTTGTTGAATGAAAGAAGATTTTGAACTAGTGAGAGAAGGGCATCATTTTGTAGAGCTTCGGTCGACGTTTGGTCCGGTGAGTAAAGAGGGACGTACTTGGTGTGAAGATCGTGTGGCCGGCGGCAAGAAGCAAAGATGAAGACGGTCGGCGGCGAGAAATTTATCGACAACGGCGGCGGAGGGCATGGCTGCCGGCAAAGAAGAAGTAGCGAAAGTTTACAACGGTTATGCTTAGGAATATGAAGAGGAGAGAGATGATAAGGACCATGTGATGGATTTAAGGAGGAGGGAGAGGAGCTTAGCATTGGGTTTTGGCGGATCGGAATTGGGTGGGATTGTTCAAGGCAGAAGATGAAGAGAGGATATTATAGTCTTTTTACGTTTGATTTTCCCTTTACCAGTTGTTGGGCCGAAAATCGAAGCAACAGGACCGATTATTCTTGGCATCTTGATGATAAAAACAGTTCCTTTTGGAGGAAGTGGTGAAAATCAGGGGGGAATATTGAGAGGAAAACTACTGTTGGTTTGGAAAATGACGACCTAGTAAAGTGGTGGTGGAGATGTGTTTGCAGCCACGCAAAATTAACCAAAAGATTAGCTTAATTTAATCAATCACTGTGTACTTTTTTAAATCTCTCTCTCTCTCTCTCTCTCTCTCTCTCTCTCTCTCTCACTCAGCTGTGTTATTAAGATTCTTAAGAGCAAGTCCACGTATTGGGTAATAAATTTATCAAATATTATTTTCGAAAAATGTTTTAGCACTCTCTTTTTCTTCATTAACACACTCTCTTTTTTCACGTAAATTACCAATTTTCCCTTTATATGAGTGACTAAATAGGTAAGGGTAGTTTAGTAATTTCACATGAATAAAAAGACACAAGGAGAGTGTCAATGGAGAAAATAGGAGTGTGAAACTCATTTTTTTTAATTTTTTTTGTTTAGCTGCATGTTTTTTTTTTGGTCATATATCAATAGCATTTAGGCCCAGGTTTTCACTAAACCTTCTTTTTGAAAAACAAGGTAATTCTAAGCTCAAAAATTATGTGTTTACGCAAATAATTTTTCTATCAATATAGATATTGTTTTATAGATTTCATTAAAATCTTTTAAATGGTGCAAAAAAAATTTAAAATTATTTTTTATTTTTATTATATTTGAGTTTGAAATTACCTTTTTTTTGAAAAGGTTTAAAAAGAAACTGAAATACCACCTTATACTCTCCAAACCCTTTCCCAATACCTAACAACGGTATCAATTCTTCCTAAAATTTAAACCCACAACTGCACTGCCATAAATTGGGGCCAAGTGTCGCAGTTGGCTAAATACAATTTCAAGACACTAAATAATGCCTAATATCGTTGCACTGGATATGTGTCATTCTGATACAATCTCAAATTCTCAACTCCAAAAACATTCATTACTCATATTTTCAAGGGAGCTTTGGCTAGGAGTCCATACAATAGGAAAATAGAGGAAAAAGGACATCAACAAGTTGTGCACCGGTGCCAGGACATATGGACTGGCCTTCCAAATATACCCCCATTTTTTTAACAAAAGGAGGCAAATCATTTTACGTTTCGTCAGTGGCGGTGAGCTTCCGAGAGGAATTGGAGGAGCCGCCGAACGTGTTCACGAGGAGCAGGCGACTACAGGACAATGATGAGAAGGATCTCCGGTGTGGGCGGCGGTCGATTGAGGAGGATCTCGCCGGATGTCCTTCATGACTTCATCTGCGCCACCATACACCCTACCTCATCGGGATCAAGAACAAAATACCGTCGCCCACCTCCAACTCTGCCGCCGACCAGATCTCCGGTATCTCATCATCCTTGTGCGACGCCTTCATCTGCTCCAAAAGTAGACACAGGTGAAGATGAAAAGTCGTTGGGGATGAGTGTGGGTGTGGGTATCGTGGTGGGTGTAGCTGTGGGGATTATGAAATACTATTTATTTTATGTGCAGCACTAAACCAAAACACATATAACGTTACTTGTATGATTGTAATAAAATCAAAAGATATGGTTATCAGTCCACATTTACGCCCTTTATTATTTATAAAAGACAAACAGATAAAGTTATTTTTGCAAATTTTTTACTTTATATAATCGCAATAATCAATAGGTATGGTTATCTATCAAGATATGTACTATGTATTTTTAAAAAAGATTATTAAAAAGACTAACAGATAAGGTTATCTTGCAAAATCTTTGAATAATCACAATAAATCAGCATAAAGTTATCTTCTCCGAAACATGTGCTATGTCTAATCAGAATAGAACTAACAAATATGGTTATCTATTCAACAGATATAGTTATCTTCAACAAATATATTTATACTATGTATTATTACGAAAATGACAAATAGATAAGGTTATCTTCTTCGAAACATGGGCTATGTTTAATCAGAATAGAACCAACAAATATGGTCATCTATTCACAGATATAGTTAACTAAATCAACAGCTATAGTTATCTTTTCAAATTTATACTATGTATTATTACTAAAATGACAAATAGATAAGGTTATCTTCTCCGAAAGATGTGATGTCTAATCAGAATAAAACCAACAAATATGGTTATCTATTCACATTTATATTTGTATTATTCTAAAAGATAAAGTATCCGCGCTAATTTATTTGTGGTAATTTTGGTTATCTGTCCTTATATGTGCTAATTTATTTTTGTATCATCAAAAATAAAATAACAAATAACATTATCTGCTTTAATCTGTTTTCTGTATCTTTTAAGATAAAGCAACAGAAAACCATATCTACATTAATATATTCTTTGACTCACCAAAAATAAAGCAACCGATAATATTATCTTTATAATAAAGGAACCAATAATATTATCTTTGTCAATATATTCTTTATATCTCTCCAAAATAAAGTAACATATAACCTTGTATGTGCTAATTTATTTTCTGTATCTTCAAAAATAATGAAACAATTAACATTATCAGTGCTAATTTATTTTGTGTTTCTTGAAAAATAAAGCAACAGACAAAGTTATATCTCTACCAGAAATATACGTGGAGTTATTCAACTGAGAAGCCAAAAAAAAGGAGTTATTCAACTGAGAACAACCAAATCTGACAAGAGATAAAATTATTTTTAATATCCCTTAACGAAACCAACTCAACAAAATAAAGCTACGAATTTACTTCTATATTAAATTCTGCAAGATGAGACTTTGATACTCCCATAGCTTTGACTTTTGTACTGTGTTAAGTTTTGCACAAAGTTCTCTTTCAATGGCTCAAGTCACAAAGCTATTCCGTTGATAGGTGTCATTGGCTCACATGCCATGGCTGATATCATTAAATAGTTGGTGGCCTTCATGTATATTGTTTTTTCTTTCACTTCTATATGTAAGAGAATACCATTTGCTCAACAACGTCGACTTCAACGCCGTCTGTCTACGGCCACATCCAGTAACTCTTTTTGGGAGAAAAAAAAATCATGTACCTCCTCAACATCTACGCCATCGACACAATGACACGCAACCTCGTCTTCCTCCGTGTCGATCGCCGCCACATTCCCGGCCCGATCGCCGTCTTCTCCAAACTCCTCTCCGTCTGTCACCGCCACAGCCACCGGCTGCAACCTTACCCGCCACTGTAGCGCCGACGCCACCTAGTTCCCTTTCAATGACGGCAGCAGCTGCGACGTCCTCCTGTCCATCAGGGAGAGAGAGAGAGAGAGAGAGAGAGAGAGAGAGAGAGAGAGAGAGAGAGAGAGAGTTCTTAACAATGGATTCCGCCCTTCATTTCATGGAACGCATCAGGTGTTTTTTCCCATCCGTCCCTAAAAATGAAAGGCGCTTTGTCCAAGTATTCCCATGTGCTGAGTTGGCATTTTCATTAAAGGCAATTTTGTCTTTTTACGGACCCTAGACTCTAAAGTATTTTTATTAATGGACTCTACACATTAAAGTATTTTCATTAAAGGCAGTTTTTTTTCCCATCCGTCCCTAAAAATGAAAGGCGCTTTGTCCAAGTATTCCCATGTGCTGAGTTGGCATTTTCATTAAAGGCAATTTTGTCTTTTCACGGACCCTAGACTCTAAAGTATTTTTATTAATGGACTCTACATATTACAAAAACTTAGGTTGGACTAAATGAGATTTTAGGTACCTACTTTTGGATCTTAGGCTAATTTTCCGTATTTTCAATCATTACTCACCCCTATCTCCAATCATTATTCTCATTTCTTTCTATTTCTCTCCAATCATTACATTTATCTTCAATCATTATTCTCATTTCTCTCTCCACTCATAACCCTACAAAATTTCTCAAAAACTCATTTAAACACAACATAAGTTATTAGGTAGATAGGTCCCGACATCATATTAACGTCTTCATACCTTAGCCGCATTACCTGAAAATACTTCAAACTAACAAGCACTAACAATTACATCCAGCAACAATAATTCAGATTAAGGTCATCAGCAGTTGCATGTCAACCAAATGGTATGCAGTCAAAATGGGGTCAAAAATCAAAAAGTAAAACCATTTAATTTCAGGCTGAGAGCAAAAACCATTTAGTTTTCACCTGAATAGCTTTTCATGTAATTAGTCATATGTTTGACAAAAAAAAAAATTACGCAGGAGAATCATCATTTAACAACTTAACATGAGATTTACCAACAGAAAAGACCGTCTAGTGGAAAACAATTTATCAAATAGATGAATAACAAACACCAAAATGTACTTTAACCTCAAGCAAAATTACGGACAAAAGGCAAATCTCAATGGAAGAGGCAATGGTAAAGCTGAAACTTGCTCCTAAAGTTGACATCGGATGTCATAAATCCTTGCATGTCACTTGCACTAGCATCCATAGTCTGACTACTACAAATCAATCCCTTATTAAAGTTTGGGACAAAGCCTACTATCCTCCCTTGGCACAAGACTCTGAATCATTTTCAAAAAAAAATTGCTATCCTCACCATCAACTCTAAGTAAATATGCCACTCCGGTCAAGGTAGATGCATCTTGTTTGAAATTCCTGTTGATTATTTCTAGCAGAAGGATCTTAAGTTTATGTATGTCTCCCCTCTTCAGGAATGCCCGAACAACAATATTGTAAGTAACCTCATTTGGTGGGCACCCATCTCCCACCATTTGCAAGGGTAACTCCTCAGCTTCATCTAGCAGGGCCTCCTTACAAAGTTCACTAATCATTGTGTTGTAAATCTTAACATCGGGTTTCAACGAAATTACTTTCTTTTTGAAAAGGAAAGTTTAAAAAGAAAGCGGAACAGGACCTAAGCGTTAACGAGCCGAGCCGAGTCTAACCACGTGTAAGGGTCTTGTAATTAAACAGATTTCTTGAACCGGTCTAGAGTTTTTAGACCCCTAATATCAGGCCCCTTGATGGGTAGGGAATCCTAAGATCTCGCCGATAGAGAGGTGTCTTCTGGCCCAATGCCACATCCTAAAGATCTTTTTTTTTTATTTTTTTTTTAATGGAGGAAGAGCTCTACGGACAACCCACTAAATGGATCTGACTGCGCAACCCAAACTGAGAGAGCTAGCATGACTGCACCAGTCACGGCCCTCCACTTACTGCAAGATACTCACCCTATAAAAAATCGAAATTCATATCTTGAGGAGTATTTTCAAAGCTTGGACATCTACCCAAACCACTAGAGCAAGGCAGACTTGGGTACTCCCCTCATTATCTTGTGATTCTGTATGAACCAAGTTAGGTGGTGTGGTGTGTCACAATTAAGGGAAAATGACGGTCAATGACGTGTTTTGATAATTAATACCCATCAAGGATATTTTGTTCATTAACAAATGTTCTTAGCATGTCCTTAAAAGGTATTAATTATCAAAACACGTCCTGGGCCATCATTTTTCCCACAATTAACCAATATCTTAAGTTTTTTTGAGGATTCTAATGGATGGCCCAAAAACTTGGGTTCAATTCCTAATAGATGGCTCAAAAAACTTGGGTTCCTGTATTGCCATAGGAAAATGAATGGAAAAATGACGGCCTAGGACGTGTTTTGATAATTAATATCCGTTAAGAACATGAAAAGAACATTTATTAATGTTGAAAATGTCCTTGACGGGTTTTAATTATCGAAACACGTCCTTGACCGTCATTTTCCCAAAATGAATTGAACTGTTCTGTTCTACCCCTTTGCTCTATGTAGTATGTATGACTCTGTATGGTCGATATTTTTCATTATCTCATGGTAATATATTAATATCTTTCCATGGACACAAAACCCAATCGTAGAACGAGCAAGTCTACAGTTACCGATCGGGATTTCCCGATCGGAATCCCGACGCCCCGCCGGGTACTCTCCGGCCACCGGACGGCCGATCCAATCCGTCCAATAATTCTAAAAAAAAAAAACCGAGTGGGCCTATGCGAGAATAAACGGCATCCGACTGTGTAAGTGGCCGATCCAAGCACTCCATTTTTGTGTTTGGATCGGCCAAAAACGGAGTGTTTGGATGGGCCAAAAATGGAGTGCTTGGATCAGCCCCTTACACACGGCGGATGCCATTTTATTCTCATGTAGGCCCACTTGGGTTTTTTTTTTAGAATTATTGGACGGATCGGATCGGCCATCCGGTGGCCGGAGCGTTCCTGGCGGAGCGTCGGGATTCCGATCGGGAATCCCGATCGGTAACTGTAGACTTTCTGATCGTAATCCCGATCGGTAACTGTAGACTTTCTGATCGTAGAACCGACCACAAAAGATGCAACAATGGACAACGATATTTAAAACTTAAAAGTGTCCGTGAGTCTGTCCATTTGGTTTTTGCCAGTTCTGTGATACTTTTTACTTTCTTTTTGAAAATGATAGTTTAAAAAGAAAGCAGAACGGGACCTAAGCGTTAACGAGCTGAGCCGAACTCGCAAGTTGCTCGCTTCATTTGCAGCCTATGTTTTACTCATATCTCCCCGATATTCTACAAATTCAGAGTCTAAGAGCATCTCCAACCCATGCTCTATTCCTCCATTTAAGAATATGAAACTCCTCCAACCCATCATCTCAAGCCTCCTCTATTTGAGATGATGGGATTTTGATCGTCCATATTTAGAGGATGAGAGAAAATATGGAGGATCCCCTCTATAACACTATTCACCTTTTAAAATGACATTTGTATCCTTATGAGCTTTTGTTTATGTCAACCATATCCTTTCACCCTTGCACGTTTATGTCAACCTTTTAACACTGCCTACACTTCTACAACATCAACTTAATTCCACATGACTTGTGCTTAACTTCTAGTACATTTCACAGGTTCTACAACACTAACTTCTACAGCAACTGGCATATGAACTACCACCATCATTAACTTCACTCTGGAGGGTGATTTTGGAGGGAATTGGTAGAGGTTAATTTTGGAGGAAAATTTTAGAGGGAAAAATAGAGGATTTGTGGTTGGAGTAAATATGAATAGTGACTTTCTCTAAAATCACTTTATGAATAAAATAGAGTATTTTGATACCCTCAAATAGAGTATTGAATTGGAGATGCTCTAATGGAGTATTTTGGGAATAGTCCAAAAATCTACGGTTTACAATTGGAAAAGAAAAAGAAAAAGAAAAAAAAGCCGCTCCCAATGCCCCAGAATCTACCTAATAAAATACAAGAGTGTGGAGACCATACAAATATAAGTTAAAAGAAGGGCTGAGATTCATTAGATCCAAGGGTTGACAATGAACTTTGCAAATGTAATGTAAATGCCCACATTCTTTGTAGTAATTGCGCAAAGAAACTTTGCAAATGTAATGTAAGCACCCACATTCTTTGTAGTAATTACACAAATGCCATCGATCTTCCAATTCCAAAGCTCTATACACAAAATGACCGGAAAGGACTTGATGAAAATGCATTTATAGCGTTTTTATGAAAAACTGCTCAGATCAAGCCTTTCTCGGTCATTTTTTTTGGCGATTTCTCCAAGGTATTGATAAATCACGTTTTGAATACGTTGAGCGGTTCAGATCATCAAAATTTACTTGGTAAAAGGGAGGTCCACACGGTTTTGCTCGTACGAGATCCCTTACTGGATCCTGACTGGTCTATCAATTTTTGACATACTTGAGGAGTATTCTTTAAGGCGGACTGAGGAATTGCAGACGACCCTCAACAGAACCGCCAAAATCAAACTCAACCCAATCCACCAAAATTCATATATTAACCGAGGGGTTTGGGCAATTTGGCCCACGGTAAAAACGGTCTTTCCGGTTTTTACCCGGTTTCGGTTCTGGAACAATAAAAAAATTAATTTTTGGTTTGGTCTCGGGGGAATTTCAAGTGAACCAAACCGAATTAAAATTAAATGAATCGACTAAGACCGAACCGACTATATTAACCGAGGGGTTTGGGCAATTTGGCACATTGTCAAATGGATGGATTTGAGCCATTTGGCCCATTGTCGAAGTTTTATAATTGGCCCAACTAAGGCGCAGAGGGGATTTCGTTTAAAGCCGACGGAAATATCCAAATCCCCGACTGTATCGACCCCACCCTGGACCGGACCGAACTTAACTCCCATCGGAATTGGTCTTGAAAATATTCACCCCAAACTGAATCAATCTTCAAAACTTTTTATCCCAAATCGACCGGTCTTCAAAACTTTTTAACTTTTAATCCCGAATCGACGGGTCTTTCAAACTTTTACCCGAGTCTTCGAAACTTTTACCTTGCTCAAAACTTTTATACCGACCAAATCTGAACCAATATTACCCCTAAAAAAATGCATTAGGGCTCAGCATTCAAATTTTTGTTTCATTGAAATTGAGGGCCAGCCAAAGCGAGCCAACCTTATGAAATTCCACAAATTATGTCAGTCATATGTTTTGATAGCCATACAACACCCCTTAACTAGAGCTGGTGTGACATATTTCAACCGACCCTTATTAATAGTTACAGTTATTTTTGCCCCACACCACCCTTTATTTTATTAAGACCACTCAATTCTTCTTATATCTCCCTGTCGATGTGGGATATATAATTCTTCTATCTGAGAAATCTTTGTGTCTACTTTCGAACTCTATTCTTCTTTTGCTCTCCCAAGCTGTCTTGGTTAGCTGTATTAGACAAAGTCTATTTGTAGTTCACTCTGAATCTCTGATGCACATGCTATATAAAGTGCATTTTTCTGGTTCCAAATAATAAGTTCAAGAGTGCCAGAAGAGCGCTTAACATCTCCAATGGTGGGTGTCATTTCTATGGGTGCCAAAGCTAAATTTGGCATGTCACAGCGTTTTCGGCACCCTAATTTGGCCAAACTGGTTCCATGGTGGCGGAGCCAAAATTTGGCACCCATCCTCAACTACCTTCCAACAACTCCTTTTTTAACTAACTTTTGAAATATCAATTAATTTTTTATATACTTTAACTATTATTAAACCACTTTGTAATCGTTATTTTAGGGTTCTACCTAATTTTTTATCTACCTCCCCCTTCTTAATTTGGTTGGCTGTATCTAATTTTTTATCTACCTCTCCTACCTACTTTTTTATCTACCTCATGTCCTGCCTAATTTTTTTATCTATCCTCCCCTACCTAATTTTTTGAAACTCTGTAAATAAACAATACACAAAACAATGAGCAAGTTAAAAAAATGCAATTCTGCGAGGAGATTTTGAATCTTCTTCATAGAAGAAAGTTTGTCACTTTGCTGGCATTTGAATATCACAGAATGAAAACACAACATTCAAGCCGGCTCTTCAAATAGGAGTATCACAAGAAAGTTTCTCTGATTATAATTTTTTAGAAATAGAGAAGCTGTATCCATGATTTGGTAGTTGATCAAGTGGGAGGGGATTTGGTAATTGAAGATGGGATGGGAAGCCAACGAGGCACAAATGGCAAAGGTCATTTTCCCGGCCAAATTTGGCCACAGAAATAGCCAAGGCTATTTTTGGCCGGAGGTTTGGCATGGCGCTGAGGAGCTTAAAAATGGCATAGGAGCCAATATTTGGATTTGGCAGGAGGGATGGCTGGGCCTTGGAGATGCTCTTATGTCATGGATATAAATGCTACTCTTATTAGCACAGCTCTGTCTTTCTGTTGTGTTCCCACTGGCAATATTGTTACATGCTTCCCGTAAACTTGATTTTTGAACACACACACTAATTGCCATCATATTGGATTTTTTTTTTTCCAGTGAAACTGCTTTCAGGAACTAGATAATATATGTTTGGTGTTTACTTGGAGAGATGACATTTTTCCCTAAATTTCCTCGAAAACAAAGTTTGAAATTCGTCAATTAAACGAGTTCTTTGGAAAAGGATCCTGTGAATAGAACTAACATAGCAATGACACGTAATTGCCCACCCGAGATTCTCTGTACCGAGAAATTGGTGTACCTCTATACCGAGATATTTTGGGTCGTTAGATTGTGTGAATTTTTTATTTTTTTATGTTTCAAAATTGTTAGGCGATCTAATGGCCGGAATTGCACCGATATAGAGGTAAAGAGAATTCCACTACAGAAGATTTGATTCTGTCATTAGCTTCACTGCCGTGGATAAAAAACCACATGTTAGTGCCGATTGTTGATGTTTGGGTCTTTACCTGACCCAAACCAATTACCCGTCACGAAACCTGGATGAGTCTGTATCCAAACCATCCAAACCCGAGAGATTAATCATTGCTCTTGGAGAACCACCAATACCATGCATGCTCCATGGGCCGTTTCCACTACATATTTTTGGGCCTCATTCCAAAGGGCCCAATCAATTACCCATGGTCGAGAACCAACAATCAGCAGGTTGTGCTTCCCAAAAGGGTGGGCTTCCAATGGGCCCAATTCATCCCCCCCAAACGGTAGACTTGTTACCAAGGGAAAATGACGGCTCTGGACGTGTGATATTAGCCTGCCCAGTTTGTTTCAACGTAATACCCGCCAATTACATGTTAAAAACATTTCCCATTGGGTCTGGCTATGGACTCGATTGCTCCCATCTGTTAGTGGATTCAAACTGCACTATGGAGTCAAAGATTGGCTTCACATCTAGCATGTCATCAGACATACACATCATATTTTTTGATAATCCAAGTATCCGGGCGAACTTACGCTCACCTCAACTAATCCTAAGGCCTAATCCCACCACCCACTTGCGGAGAGCCCAACTAAAGTTGGAGCGAAGCTCCGTACAGATGGACGCCAAAAAAGTTGATAGCACCCAAGAAGTTCTCTATACACATCATATTTTGTCTGCAAAATGCACGATTTAATTAATATTTGCCATCAGTAATGAACATCAATCACTCTATGAATTAATCAGAATGGATAAACCACACAAGACCAATTCCGGTATTTCATTGAAACAAGAAACAAGGGTTGTAGAGAAATGGAAAACTCAATGCTTTGACACTAAGAGCAATTGTAGATTCCAAAAGTAATAAGCAGCGAGGAAAAAATCAATACTGGTAGCTCAGTGTCGTAGGAGAGCGTGATATTCCAATTGCTTCATACCACAAAAGGTTAATTCTCAATCAACAAAACGAGAACTGAGGGTAGATATCCAGTGAAATCTATATTAGATCAACATAAACTAACTCAACTAACTCAACTAAGTCTTTGCGCCATTCTATTCCGTGAAGGACAACATAATCCACACACAATTTGCTGAGTCATTTAACTCCACAACCGCATCCCATGTAAGTTAAAGGATCTAGCATGATTTTTTACTGATTGTCAACTACCTAATACTCAACCCTCCTTTCACAGGCCATGAGACCACTTGCATAAAATATAAGACTCTAAGCGTGAAGAGCTAATAATACAACGAATTGAGCAGGAAAATTACCGCTCTACAAACAATCGTTTTAATTGCTTTCGGCAGAACAAGTGCACAACAAATTATCTATCCCTAAAGCAAAAAGAGAGAGAAAAAGTGTCCAGTATTTGTTCTTAGCTGAGCCGCTTTTGCCCAACAATGATACCCTCTCTAGACTTTCTAGAACAATAATCCAAAAACTTCCCCATACAATACAAGTGTACTAGCCTTTCTAGAACAATCATCAAAAAACTTCCTCTTGCAAATTAGGTTCCATGGTTATAAAACAGGTGGAGGTTAGATGACATGAGCATTTGAGACTACAGCATGATGTAACCTATTTTTAGTCGGGCATGCTAATGTAACATTATTCATGTCCCATTCACCAGAAAAGCATTGCTTCATTTCACAGTAACCAAATGTCCAGGAGACTCGCTAAACCTTGTCATAGTAAATAGCTAACCATCCAATCGATTCAAACACGAAGAAATACGGAAGTTGCCTGGTCCAACCTTCGCACACTAGAAAGGGAGAGTTACGAAACTGGCACCATTCATTACTTCCATGTCTTTCAGAGAGAATAGAGTTTCCAATGCACAGCTACGATTGACTGAACTAAGACGAAGAGCATGCGGAAAAGCAAACTCCTAAAGCCTTAAATTGGTCGAACTGAATCAACCAATTTCCAAAGAAGATGGATAGTTATGTCATTGTGTTGGTAATGACAGGACAACACCCGAGCTAATTTATCTGTTAAACAAAACAAACAAAGTATGAACAGAGATAGACAACGTTCTCTATTTGCAGATTGCACAAAAAGATGACAAAGATCAATGAGTTGAGAGGGATGGAGTGATGGAAAACAACAACGCTACACATGTACAAAGTCGTGTCCAATTTTTTGAAGTGGCAGTCCAGATCATTAACCTGCAGTCGAATTACAGGTGTTAAATTGACGGGAATTAATGTACAATTGAAGGGACATCTTTTGTTCATCAGCCATTCAACAGACAAGAAAAACTTTAGCTTCGAAACTTATTTCAATTGAAAAAACAAGCACCAATGTATAGCACCATTATTTGTAAAGCTCCTAAGATTATTTCCAAATGATGATGCCTGAAAGAAAATAATAACACATTGGCCATAGCAGGATAATAAAAGGGTAAAAAAACAAATTAACCTGCTTAATTGCCAGGTTGGGTTTGGTTTACCTGCTTAATGGCCCTCATGAAGCTTGAGTTCAAAGGATCCAGAGATCTTGCATAAATAGGTCAAACACCTGTCATAAATTACATTCTATTTTGTGCTAATTGTGCAGAGCAAGCAAATTAGTAGTACAAACTCTCAAGATCCCGAAAGAGAGGGAAGACAACATACTATAACTATAATGGACAACAAAGAATCTTGCAGCAGGGTTCATGAAACGAGAGAAAAGGTCATAGAAGAGTAAACAAAGGATAGAAACATCAGTGAAGTAACCCAGAAAATCACATTGCAAATGGTATCATTTGGATAACAACCGGCCAGTCTCTTCAATTATCTGTATGTCTAGTAATAGCAGCATGCAAGTGTTCAAACTCTAGTGGGTGTATTCAAATAGATTTGGACATCATGTGCATGATTAACTAAAAAGACTTTTCGCCCAATTAGTTATATATAAACAATGCTGCTTTCAATTTCATGATCTCGAAATAAAAACTTCGGATATACTATTTACCAAGAAAAAAAGCCATTCAAGAAGAGAAAAAAAAGATGTCTAACTCTATTAAAGAAGAAACATACGCAAAGTTTAACAATTACAGTGTAACATCACGAAACATTACCAGTACAAGACATCTATCTGTTCATTAAAGAGGTCAATGCTAACATGAAACTCACTTCCTGGGCAGCCGGTATAGCACATCAGAAATCCATTACATACCACTAAATTACGTATCCATACTTTGAGTATAAAATGCTCAAGACATGGTATTTTATCCCTTGGCACTTGTTTCTGAATAATTGCCACAGAAAAGGGAAGCAACGAGTATTTACCAACAGAAAAGACCGTCGAGTGGAAAACATTTTATCAAATAGATGAATTACAAACACCAAAAGAATTTGACCTTACAAATTTATACTTTAACCTCAAGCAAAATTACGGACAAAAGGCAAATCTCAATGGAAGAGGTCAATGGTAAAGCTGAAACTTGCTCGTAAAGTTGACATGGGACATCATAAATCCTTCCATGTCACTTGCACTAGCATCCATAATCTGACTAATACAAATCAATCCCTTATTAAAGTTTGGGAAAAAGCCTTACTATCCTCCCTTGGCACAAGACTCTGAATCATTGTCAAAAAGTTGCTATCCTCACCATCAACTGTAAGTAAATCTGCACTTGTGGTTCAAGGTAGATGCATCTGGTTTGAAATTCCTGTGATTATTCTTGCAGAAAGGATCTAACCTTATGTATGTCTCCCTCTTCAGGAATGCCCGAACAACAATATTGTACGTACTTCCTTTGGTGAGGGCACCCATCTCCCTCATTCGTGCATATAGTAAACTTTCCGTTTCATTACCAAGGCCTCCTCAAGTCACTAATATGGTTGCCTAAATTTAAATCGGGTTATCAAACCTTTAGCTAAAAAGGTCCTAAAAAGTTTT